>JAUNZM010000588.1:0-16408 GCA_033459285.1 Clamator glandarius
GATTTTGGGGGGTACACAGGGGTTTGGGTGGGTTCCCCATGGATTTTGAGGGGGACACAGGAGTTTGGGTGGGTTCCCCATGGATTTAGGGGTGTCCTCATGGATTTAAGGGGGGGGCACAGGGGTTTGGGGGGGCTCCCCATGGATTTTGGGGGGTCCCCATGGATATTTGGGGGGGGGCATAGGAGTTTAAGGGGGGTTCTCCATGGATTTAGGTGGGTCCCCATGGATTTTGAGGGGGGTACAGGGGTTTGAGTGGGTTCCTCATGGACTTAGGGGGGTCCCCATGGATTTAAGGGGGGGGGCACAGGGGTTTGGGGTGTTCCCCATGGATTTTTGGGGGTCCCCATGGATATTTGGGGGGGGCACAGGGGTTTGGGTGGGTTCCCCATGGATTTTGGGGGGTCCCCATGGATTTGGGGGGGGACACAGGGGTTTGGGGGGATTCCCCATGGATTTTGGGGGGTCCCCATGGATATTTGGGGGGGGCACAGGGGTTTGGGAGGGTTCCCCATGGATTTTGGGGGGGTCCCCATGGATTTTGAGGGGGGCACAGGGGTTTGGGGGAGTTCCCCATGGATTTAGGGAGGTCCCCATGGATTTTGAGGGGGGCACAGGGGTTTGGGTGGGTTCCCCATGCATTTAGGGGGGTCCCCATGGATTTAAGGAGGGGTACAGGGGTTTGAGTGGGTTTCCCATGGATTTAGGGGGGGTCCTCATGGATTTAGGGGGGGGCACAGGAGTTTAAGAGCGGTTCCCCATGGATTTAGGGGGGTCCCCATGGATTTTGAGGGGGGCACAGGGGTTTGGGTGGGTTCCCCATGGATTTAGGGGGGTCCCCATGAATTTAAGGGGGTGGCACAGGGGTTTGGGGGGATTCCCTATGGATTTTTGGGGGGACACAGGGGTTTGGGGGGGTTCCCCATGGATTTAAGGGGGGGTACAGGGGTTTGAGTGGGTTCCTCATGAATTTGGGGGGGTCCTCATGGTTTGGGGGGGCCCAGCAGATTGTGGGGGTGTCACTGTAGGGCGGGTTCCTCATTTCCTTCCCCAGGAAGACGGAAGCGAGCGGAGGGGCTCGGGGTGTCCGGGAGGGACCCAGGATTTGGGGTGACCCCCCCCCCCAACCCTTGTTCCCCCCCCAGGCCCCCCTCTACCAGGACGCCGTCGCCCGGCGAGCACTGAGACCCCCCCTCACCAGGTGAGGATGGATTGGGGGGGCCCATAGGGGTTTGGGGGGCACCTATAGGGGTTTGGGGAGCTCTATAGGGGTTTGGGGGGGCACCTATAGGGGTTTGGGGGGCTCTACAGGGGTTCGGAGCGTGGCCTATAGGGGTTTGGGGGGCTCTATAGGGGTTTGGGGGGGCACCTATAGGGGTTGGGGGGGCTCTACAGGGGTTTGGGGAGAGACTATAGGGGTTTGGGGAGCTCTATAGGGGTTTGGGGGGCACCTATAGGGGTTTGGGGGGCTCTACAGGGGTTCGGGGCGTGGCCTATAGGGGTTGGGGGGGCTCTACAGGGGTTTGGGGAGAGCCTATAGGGGTCTGGGGGGCTCTATAGGGGTTTGGGGGGCTCTACAGGGGTTTGGGGGGCACCTATAGGGGTTTGGGGGGCTCTACAGGGTTTTGGGGAGAGCCTATAGGGGTCTGGGGGGCTCTATAGGGGTTTGGGGGGCACCTATAGGGGTTTGGGGGGCTCTACAGGGGTTCAGGGCGTGGCCTATAGGAGTTGGGGGGGCTCTATAGGGGTTTGGGGAGAGCCTATAGGGGTCTGGGGGGCTCTATAGGGGTTTGGGGGGCTCTATAGGGGTTTGGGGGGCTCTACAGGGGTTTGGGGGGCACCTATAGGGGTTTGGGGGGCTCTATAGGGGTTTGGGGGGTCTATAGGGGTTTGGGGAGCTCTATAGGGGTTTGGGGGGCACCTATAGGGGTTTGGGGGGCTCTATAGGGGTTTGGGGGGTCTATAGGGGTTTGGGGAGCTCTATAGGGGTTTGGGGGGGCACCTATAGGGGTTTGGGGGGCTCTACAGGGGTTCGGGGCGTGGCCTATAGGGGTTTGAGGGGCTCTATAGGGGTTTGGGGGGGCACCTATAGGGGTTTGGGGGGCTCTACAGGGGTTCGGAGCGTGGCCTATAGGGGTTTGGGGGGCTCTATAGGGGTTTGGGGGGGCACCTATAGGGGTTGGGGGGGCTCTACAGGGGTTTGGGGAGAGCCTATAGGGGTTTGGGGGGGCACCTATAGGGGTTTGGGGGGCTCTACAGGGGTTTGGGGAGAGCCTATAGGGGTCTGGGGGGCTCTATAGGGGTTTGGGGGGCACCTATAGGGGTTTGGGGGGCTCTACAGGGGTTCAGGGCGTGGCCTATAGGAGTTGGGGGGGCTCTATAGGGGTTTGGGGGGCTCTACAGGGGTTTGGGGGGCACCTATAGGGGTTTGGGGGGCTCTACAGGGTTTTGGGGAGAGCCTATAGGGGTCTGGGGGGCTCTATAGGGGTTTGGGGGGCACCTATAGGGGTTTGGGGGGCTCTACAGGGGTTCAGGGCGTGGCCTATAGGAGTTGGGGGGGCTCTATAGGGGTTTGGGGAGAGCCTATAGGGGTCTGGGGGGCTCTATAGGGGTTTGGGGGGCTCTATAGGGGTTTGGGGGGCTCTACAGGGGTTTGGGGGGCACCTATAGGGGTTTGGGGGGCTCTATAGGGGTTTGGGGGGTCTATAGGGGTTTGGGGAGCTCTATAGGGGTTTGGGGGGCACCTATAGGGGTTTGGGGGGCTCTATAGGGGTTTGGGGGGTCTATAGGGGTTTGGGGAGCTCTATAGGGGTTTGGGGGGGCACCTATAGGGGTTTGGGGGGCTCTACAGGGGTTCGGGGCGTGGCCTATAGGGGTTTGAGGGGCTCTATAGGGGTTTGGGGGGGCACCTATAGGGGTTTGGGGGGCTCTACAGGGGTTCGGAGCGTGGCCTATAGGGGTTTGGGGGGCTCTATAGGGGTTTGGGGGGGCACCTATAGGGGTTGGGGGGGCTCTACAGGGGTTTGGGGAGAGCCTATAGGGGTTTGGGGGGGCACCTATAGGGGTTTGGGGGGCTCTACAGGGGTTTGGGGAGAGCCTATAGGGGTCTGGGGGGCTCTATAGGGGTTTGGGGGGCACCTATAGGGGTTTGGGGGGCTCTACAGGGGTTCAGGGCGTGGCCTATAGGAGTTGGGGGGGCTCTATAGGGGTTTGGGGAGAGCCTATAGGGGTCTGGGGGGCTCTATAGGGGTTTGGGGAGCTCTATAGGGGTTTGGGGGGCTCTACAGGGGTTTGGGGGGCACCTATAGGGGTTTGGGGGGCTCTATAGGGGTTTGGGGGGTCTATAGGGGTTTGGGGAGCTCTATAGGGGTTTGGGGGGGCACCTATAGGGGTTTGGGGAGCTCTATAGGGGTTTGGGGGGTCTATAGGGGTTTGGGGAGCTCTATAGGGGTTTGGGGGGGCACCTATAGGGGTTTGGGGGGCTCTACAGGGGTTCGGGGCGTGGCCTATAGGGGTTTGAGGGGCTCTATAGGGGTTTGGGGGGGCACCTATAGGGGTTGGGGGGGCTCTACAGGGGTTCGGGGCGTGGCCTATAGGGGTCTGGGGGGCTCTATAGGGGTTTGGGGAGAGCCTATAGGGGTTTGGGGGGCTCTATAGGGGTTTGGGGGGGTCTATAGGGGTTCGGGGGGTCACCTATAGGGGTTTGGGGGGCTCTATAGGGGTTTGGGGGGGGCCTATAGGGATTCGGGGGGGCACCTATAGGGGTTTGGGGGGCTCTATAGGGGTTTGGGGGGGTCTATAGGGGTTCGGGGGGTCACCTATAGGGGTTTGGGGGGCTCTATAGGGGTTCGGGGGCTCTATAGGGGTTTGGGGGGGTCTATAGGGGTTTGGGGGGGCACCTATAGGGGTTTGAGGGGCTCTATATGGACTTGGGGGGTACCCACAGGCGTTTGGGGGGGCCTATAGGGGGTTATAGTGCTGGGAGGGGTTTGGGGGGGCACCTAGATGGGGTCTATGGGGTGGGGGGCAGGGGTTTGGGGGGGTCCGGGGGGTCCCAACCCCCTGGGTCCCCTATAGAGACTTGGGGGGGTCCCTATGGGGGTTCCGGGGGGGTCCAAGTGGCATTTGGGGGGGGTCCCAGCCCCCTGGGTCCCCTATAGAGAGTTGGGGGGGGGGGGGGTGTCACCTCTGGGGGTCTGTGGGGTTTCGGGGGGGTCCCAGCCCCCCGAGTCCCCTCTGGGGGTTTGGGGGGGGGTTCCCCTTTGGGGGTTCGGGGGGGTCCGATGGCCCCGGGTGCCCCCCAGGAGCGTGTCGGTGCCGGGGTCCCCCCCACAGCCCCCCATGGACGTCACCTACGCCGTGGTCACCAAGCCCCGACGGGGAGCGGGGGGCGCCCCCCCCAGGCCCCCCAACTCCCTCCCGGGGAGCCCCCGGCGACGCCCCTCGCCCCCCCCGCCCGGTGAGTCCCCCCGTTATCCCTATAGGATCCATAGGGACCCCCCCTTTTCCCCTATAGGATCCATAGGGACCCCCCCTTTTACATAGGATCCATAGGGACCCCCCTTTTCCCCTATAGGATCCATAGGGACCCCCCCTTTTACACAGGATCCATAGGGACCCCCCTTTTACATAGAATCCATAGGGCCCCCCCCTTTTACATAGGATCCATAGGGACCCCCCTTTAACATAGTATCTATAGGGACCCCCCCTTTACATAGAATCCATAGGGACCCCCCTTTTCCCCTATAGGATCCATAGGGACCCCCCTTTTACATAGGATCCATAGGGACCCCCCCCTTTACATAGAATCCATAGGGACCCCCCTTTACATAGGATCCATAGGGACCCCCCCTTTTCCCCTATAGGATCCATAGAGAACCCCCTTTTCCCCTATAGGATCCATAGGGACCCCCCTTTTACATAGGATCCATAGGGACCCCCCCCTTTTCCCCTATAGGATCCATAGGGACCCCCCCTTTTCCCCTATAGGATCCATAGGGACCCCCCCTTTTACATAGGATCCATAGGGACCCCCCCTTTTCCCCTATAGGATCCATAGGGACCCCTCTTTCTGCCCCCCCAGATTCTCCCCCCTCGGACGCCGCCTACGAGGTCGTCGACCCCCAAGAAGGACCCGGGAGGCTCGGTGAGGGGGGGGCGTTAAATTTTGGGGGGGTCCCTATGGATTTGGGGGGTCCCTGTGGATTTTGGGGGGTCACGGGGGGAGAGTTTTGGGGCTCCCCCCCCCCCCTTTAACCCTTTCTCTCCCCCCCCCCCCCCCCCCCAGGGTTCAATTTCCGCATCGCGAAACCCAAAGGACCCCGAGCGCCTCCCCCCGAGTGGGGCCGGGAGTGAGGGGGGGGTGAACCCCCAAAAAACACCCCCCGGGCACCCCCAAAACTGCCTCATCCCCCCAAAGCCCCCTCGACACCCCCAAAACCCCCTTAAATCCCCCCAAACCCCCCCTCGACACCCCCAAAACCCCCTTAAATCCCCCCAAAACCCCCTTAAATCCCCCCAAAACCCCCTTGACACCCCCAAAACCCCCTTAAATCCCCCCAAAACCTCCCATGACACCCCCAAAACCACCTTAAATCCCCCCAAAAACTCCCCTGACACCCCCAAAACCCCCTTAAATCCCCCCAAAAACTCCCGACACCCCCAAAACCCCCTTAAATCCCCCAAATCCTCCCCTGACACCCCCAAAACCACCTTAAATCCCCCCAAAAACTCCCCTGACACCCCCAAAACCCCCTTAAATCCCCCCAAAACCCCCCTCGACACCCCAAAACCACCTTAAATCCCCCCAAAACTGCCCTTGACACCCCCAAAATCCCCTTAAATCCCCCCAAAACCTCCCCTGACACCCCCAAAACCCCCTTAAATCCCCCCCAAAACTCCCCTGACGCCCCCAAAACTCCCTTAAATCCCCCCAAAACCCCCTCGACACCCCCAAACCCCCTTAAATCCCCCCAAAAGCCCCTTGACACCCCCAAAACCCCCTTAAATCCCCCCAAACCCCCTCTCGACACCCCCAAAATCCCCTTAAATCCCCCCAAAACCCCCTTAAATCCCCCCAAAACCTCCCCTGACACCCCAAAACCCCCTGAAATCCCCCCAAAACTCCCTTGACGCCCTAAAACCCCCCCAAACCTCCCCTAATCCCCCCAAAAACTCCCCTGACACCCCCAAAAACCCCTTAAATCCCTCCAAAATCTCCCCTGACACCCCAAAACCCCCTGAAATCCCCCCAAAACTCCCTTGACACCCTAAACCCCCCCAAACCTCCCCTAATCTCCCCAAAAACTCCCCTGATGCCCCAATAACCCCTCCAAGACCCCCCAAATCCCCCAAAACACCCTCCAAACCTCACCTAATCCCCCCAAAATCTCCCCCGACGCCCCAAAAACCCCTCCAAGACCCCCCAAATCCCCCAAAACACCCTCCAAACCTCCCCAATCCCCCCAAAATCTCCCCCGACACCCCAAAAACCCCTCCAAGACCCCCCCAAATCCCCCAAAACACCCTCCAAACCTCACCTAATCCCCCCAAAATCTCCCCCGACACCCCAAAAACCCCTCCAAGACCCCCCCAAATCCCCCAAAACACCCTCCAAACCTCCCCTAATCCCCCCAAAATCTCCCCCGACACCCCAAAAACCCCTCCAAGACCCCCCCAAATCCCCCAAAACACCCTCCAAACCTCCCCAATCCCCCCAAAATCTCCCCCGACACCCCAAAAACCCCTCCAAGACCCCTCAAATCCCCCCAAAACACCCTCCAAACCTCCTCAATCCCCCCAAAATCTCCCCCGACACCCCAAAAACCCCTCCAAGACCCCTCAAATCCCCCCAAAACACCCTCCAAACCTCCTCAATCCCCCCAAAATCTCCCCCGACACCCCAAAAACCCCTCCAAGACCTCCCCAAATCCCCCCAAACACCCTCCAAACCTCCCCAATCCCCCCAAAATCTCCCCCGACACCCCAAAAACCCCTCCAAGACCCCCCCAAATCCCCCAAAACACCCTCCAAACCTCACCTAATCCCCCCAAAATCTCCCCCAACGCCCCAAAAACCCCTCCAAGACCCCCCCAAATCCCCCAAAACACCCTCCAAACCTCCCCTAGTCCCCCCAAAATCTCCCCCGACATCCCAAAAACCCCTCCAAGACCTCCCCAAATCCCCCAAAACACCCTCCAAACCTCCCCAATCCCCCCAAAATCTCCCCCGACACCCCAAAAACCCCTCCAAGACCCCTCAAATCCCCCCAAAACACCCTCCAAACCTCCTCAATCCCCCCAAAATCTCCCCCGACACCCCAAAAACCCCTCCGAGACCCCCCCAAATCTCCCTGATCCCCCCAAAACACCTTCCAAACCTCCCCTAATCCCCCTAAAATCTCCCCCGACGCCCCAAAAACCCCTCCAAGACCCCCCAAATCCCCCTCCTCCCCCCAAAACCCTCTCCAAACCTCCCCAATCCCCCCAAAATCTCCCCCAACGCCCCAAAAACCCCTCCAAGACCCCCCTGATCCCCCCAAAACACCCTCCAAACCTCCCCAATCCCCCAAAAAACTCCCTTGATGCCCCAAAAACCCCTCCAAGACCCCCCTGATCCCCCAAAACACCCTCCAAACCTCCCCAATCCCCCCAAAATCTCCCCCGACGCCCCAAAAACCCCTCCAAGACCCCCCCAAACCCCAAACCCCAACGAAGAAACCAGGAACCGTGAATAAAAATATATTTGGAGAATAAAAACGAAGCCTTAAGGGATCCAGGAGGGACCCAAAAATGTGGGAGAAGAGGCCGTGGGGCCTCAGGATTCGGAATCGAGGGAGCCGGTGGGATCCGGGGAGAGCGGATCCGGGGAATCGGGAGGGATCCCAAAGGTTCTGAGGGCTCGGGAGGGATCCAGAGGTTCTGGGGGGGGGATCCAGAGATTCCATGAGGATCCAAGGGTTCCATGGGTCTCTCTCCGGGAGATCCAGAGGGATCCATGAGGACCCAAGGGTTCCCTTGGTCTCCGGGAGATCCGTAGGGATCCAGAGATTCCGTGGGGCTCCAAGGGAACTCTTGGTCTCCAGGAATTCCGGGAGGATCCATCGTTCTCCAAGAGTTCTGGGGGGATCCGGAGGGATCCGTGGGGCTCCAAGGGATCCAATGGTCTCCAGAGGGATCTGGGGGGGGGAATCCATAGGGATCTGGAGATTCCGTGGGGCTCCGGAAGGATCTGAACGTCTCCAAGAGTTCTGGGAGCACCCGGAGAGATCCATGGGGTTTCAGGAGATCCGACGGCCTCCAGGGGGATCCCTGGGAATCCAGAGGGATCCGGGGGGGCTCCAGAGGCTCGGATGGGGCTCCAGGGGTTCCAAGAGGATCCGTGGGGCTCCAGGAGGATCTGAGGGGCTCCAAGGGATCTATTGGGACCCTTGGGTCTCCAGGGGGATCCGTGGGGCTCCAGAGTTCTGGGGGGATCCAGAAGGATCCGTGGGGCTCCAGGAGGATCCTTTGGTCTCTAAGGGATCTGTTGGTGTCCAGGAGGATCCGTGGGGCTCCAAGGGATCTGTGGGTCTCCAAGAGGATCCGTGGGGCTCCAAGAAATTCAGGGGGGATCCAGAAGGATCTATGGGGCTCCAGGAGGATCCGTTGGTCTCCAGGGGATCCTTGGATCTCCAGGGGATCCATTGCGACCAGTGGGTCTCAGGGGGAATCCGTGGGTCTCCGAGAGTTCTGGGGGATCCAGAAGGATCCGTGGGTCTCCAGGAGGATCCGTTGGTCTCCAGGGAATCTATGAGGCTCCAAGGGATCCGTGGAGCTCCAGGAGAATCCGTGAGGCTGCAAGACTTCAGGGGGGATCCGGAAGGATCCTTGGGGTTCCAGGAGGATCCGAGGGGCTCTAAGAGATCTGTTGGGATCCACGGGTCTCCAAGAGTTCTGGGGGGATCCAAAAGGATCCGTGGGGCTCCAGGAGGATCCGTGGGGCTCCAAGGGATCTGTGGGGCTCCAGGAGGATCTGTTGGGATCCGTGGGGCTCCAAGAGGATCCGTGAGGCTCCAAGGGATCTGTGGGGCTCCAGGAGGATCCGTTAGGATCTGTTGGTCTCCAGGAGGATCTTTTGTTCTCCAGGGAATCCGTGGGGCTCCAAGGAATCCGTTGGGATGCGTGGGGCTCCAGGACGATCCACAGATCTCCAGAGGATCCATTGGCACCAGTGGCTCTCCAGGGGGATCCGTGGGGCTCCAAGAGTTCAGGGGGGGGATCTGGAAGGCTCCGGGGGGCTCCAGGGGATTCCAATGGTCTCCAAGAGTTCTGGGGGGGCTCCGGGGGGCTCCGAGGGGCTCCGAGGGGCTCCGGAAGGCTCCGTGGGGGTCAGGGTGCGCTGAGCAGGCGGCGTTTGGGGGCGGTAGCCGTGTACGGGTGCCAGCGCCACTCGACCTCGGCCGCCGAGCCCTGATCCAGCGTCCCCAGGCGGATCAGGTACGCTGGGAGGGGACAGCGGGGACGTTGGGGACAGCGGCACCCTCCTAGGGACACCTCTGGGGACACCGGGACGCTCCTAGGGACACCGGGAACGCCTCTGGGGACACCGGGGACACCTCTGGGGACACCGGGGACGCTCCTAGGGACACTGGGACGCTCCTAGGGACACCGGGACGCTCCTAGGGACACCGGAGACGCCTCTGGGGACACCGGGGACGCCTCTGGGGACACCAGGACGCTCCTGGGGACACCGGGGACACCTCTGGGGACACCAGGGACGCTCCTAGAGACACCGGGACGCTCCTAGGGACACCAGGGACACCTCTGGGGACACCAGGACGCCTCTAGGAACACCGGGGATGCCTCTGGGGACACCAGGACGCTCCTAGTGACACCGGGGACACCTCTGGGGACACCAGGACGCTCCTAGGGACACCGGGGACACCTCTGGGGACACCAGGATGCTCCTAGTGACACCGGGGACGCCTCTGGGGACACCGGGACGCTCCTGGGGACACCGGGACGCTCCTAGGGACACCGGGGACACCTCTGGGGACACCGGGACACTCCTAGGGACACCGGGGACACCTCTGGGGACACCAGGGACGCTCCTAGTGACACCAGGACGCTCCTAGGGACACCGGGGACACCTCTGGGGACACCGGGACGCTCCTAGGGACACCGGGGACACCTCTGGGGACACCGGGACGCTCCTAGGGACACCGGGGACACCTCTGGGGACACCAGGGACGCTCCTAGTGACACCAGGACGCTCCTAGGGACACCGGGGACACCTCTGGGGACACCGGGACGCTCCTAGGGACACCGGGGACACCTCTGGGGACACCGGGACGCTCCTAGGGACACCGGGACGCTCCTAGTGACACCAGGGACACCTCTGGGGACACCGGGGACGCCTCTGGGGACACCGGGGACGCTCCTAGGGACACCGGGACGCTCCTAGTGACACCAGGGACGCCTCTGGGGACACCGGGGACGCCTCTGGGGACACCGGGGACGCTCCTAGGGACACCGGGGACACCTCTGGGGACACCGGGAAGCTCCTAGTGACACCGGGGACACCTCTGGGGACACCGGGACACTCCTAGTGACACTGGGGACGCCTCTGGGGACACCGGGGACACCTCTGGGGACACCGGGGACACCTCTGGGGACACCGGGGACGCCTCTGGGGACTCCGGGACGCGCCTAGTGACACCGGGGACACCTCTGGGGACACCGGGACGCTCCTAGGGACACCGGGGACAACTCTGGGGACACCGGGGACACCTCTGGGGACACCGGGACGCTCCTAGGGACACCGGGGACACCTCTGGGGACACCGGGACGTTCCTAGTGACACCGGGGACGCCTCTGGGGACACCAGGACGCTCCTGGGGACACCGGGGACACCTCTGGGGACACCAGGACGCTCTTAGTGACACCGGGGACGCCTCTGGGGACACCGGGACACTCCTAGGGACACCGGGGACAGCCCCGGGGACGCCGGGGACCCTCCTAGTGGCACCGGGGCTGCCCCGGGGGACGCTGTCACTGCCCTCGGGGACAGTCAGGGACACTTGGGGACACTGGGGGACACTGGGGGACACTCACGGCGCAGCTGGAATCGTGGCCCGACCTCCTCCAGCTCCACGTGGCGGCCGCGGCGCCGATAAACGTGGTTCCTGGGGGGGGGGGGGGGTGTCAGAGCGGGGGGTGTCCCCGTGTCCCCTCCCCGTGTCCCCTCCCGTCACCCACCGGACCAGGATGACGTCGTCCTCGTTAGCGAAGGTGACGACGCGGCGGCTGTCGGGACGCGGCACCGGGAAAAGGTGCTTGAGGATCGTCCCCACCTGGAGGGGGGGGGGACACACACGGGAGGTGTCACCTCGGGGACCCCCGAGAATGTCCCCAAGGGTCCCCACAACCCACACCCCCCCCCTCAGGCATTGGCCCCTTGTCCCTCCGGCCACCCCGTGTCCCTAAATCCCCATCACGTCCCCGTGTCCCCCTGTCCCCCTGTCCCCCCCCCATGTCCCCATCCCACTCTGTCCCCCTGTGTCCCCCCCACGTCCCCCCTTGTCCCCCCCCTTGTCTCCCCTGTCCCCACGTCCCCCTGTGTCCCCAAACCCCCCCCGTGTCCCCATATTTCCCATGTCCCCTTGACCCCCTGTCCCCCCCAAACCCCCTCCAGGTCCCCATGTGTCCCCAAATCCTCCCCACATCCCCCTGTCCCCATGTCCCCCCCATGTCCCCCACATGTCCCCATATGCCCCCGTCCCCCCTATGTCCCCATATCCCCCCCATGTCCCCCTGGCCCCCCCCACGTCCCCCTGTCCCCATATCCCCCCCATCCTCATGTCCCCCCCATGTCCCCCTGTCCCCCCATGTCACCCCCATACCCCCCCGTCCCCCCCATGTTCCCCTGTCACCCCCATATCCCCTCCATGTCCCCCTCATGTCCCCATATCCCTCTCATATCCCCTACGTCCCCTGTCCCCCCCGTCCCCATGTCCCCCCAATGTCCCCCTATCCCCCCCATGTCCCCCTGTCCCCCCATGTCCCCCCCGTCCCCATGTCCCCCCATGTCCCCATATCCCTCTCATATCCATACCCCCCGTCCCCCCATGTTCCCCTGTCACCCCATGTCCCCTCCATGTCCCCTCATGTCCCAACTCATATCCCCATGTCCCCTGTCCCATGTCCCCCTAGTCCCCATGTCCCCCCATGTCCCCCCTTCCCCATGTCCTCCCATATCCCCCAGTCATAGTCCCCCATGTCCCCCTATCCCCCCTCCATGTCCCTCCTAGTCCTCCCCCATGTCTCCCCATATCCCAAAACGCCCCCATATCCCCCTCATATCCCCTACGTCCCCTGTCCCCCTGTCCCCCCAATGTCCCCATATCCCCCCATGTCCCCATATCCCAAAATGTCCCCATATCCCCCCCATATCCCCCAGTCCCTATGTCCCCCCAATGTCCCCATATCCCCCCCATGTCCCCTTGTCCCCCCATGTCCCCCCCATATCCCCCATGTCCCCTGTCCCCATGTCCCCCCCGTGTCCCCCCCGTGTCCCCCGCACCCTGTCGGCCGAGGGGGCTGTCGAGGCGCAGCAGCAGCAGGTGGGGGGCGGCCGTGGGGGCCCCCCCGGGGGCTCCGGCCTCTCTGCGCAGCTCGGCCCCGCTCAGCGTGAAGTGAGCGCTGGGGCCGTGGGGCAGGTGGCACAGGGCCAGCCCGTCTGCGGGGACAGCCCCATAGGGACCCGCGGCGCCCCGCGGCGCCCCCCCTGCCCCGCGGAGCCCCACGGAGCCCCCCCTGCCCCGCGGCGCCCCCCCTGCCCCACGGAGCCCCACGGAGCCCCCCCTGCCCCGCGGCGCCCCCCCTGCCCCACGGCGACCCGCGGCGCCCCCCCTGCCCCACGGAGCCCCCCCTGCCCCACGGAGCCCCCCCTGCCCCACGGAGCCCCCCCTGCCCATAGCCACCCGCGGCGCCCCCCCTGCCCCACGGAGCCCCCCTGCCCCACGGAGCCCCCCTGCCCCACGGCGACCCGCGGCGCCCCCCCTGCCCACGGAGCCCCCCCTGCCCCGCGGAGCCCCCCCTGCCCACGGAGCCCCCCCTGCCCCACGGAGCCCCCCCTGCCCCACGGCGACCCGCGGCACCCCCCCTGCCCCATAGCGACCCACGGCGCCCCCCCTGCCCCACGGCGACCCACGGCACGCCCCCTGCCCCACGGAGCCCCCCCTGCCCCATAGCCACCCGCGGCGCCCCCCCTGCCCCACGGAGCCCCCCCTGCCCCACGGAGCCCCCCCTGCCCCATAGCCACCCGCGGCGCCCCCCCTGCCCCACGGAGCCCCCCCTGCCCCACGGAGCCCCCCCCTGCCCCACGGAGCCCCCCCTGCCCCACGGCGACCCGCGGCACCCCCCCCTGCCCCACGGAGCCCCCCCTGCCCCACGGAGCCCCCCCTGCCCCATAGCCACCCACGGCGCCCCACGGAGCCCCCCCTGCCCCATAGCCACCCGCGGAGCCCCCCCTGCCCCACGGAGCCCCCCCTGCCCCATAGCCACCCGCAGAGCCCCCCCTGCCCCACGGAGCCCCCCCTGCCCCATAGCCACCCGCGGCGCCCCCCCTGCCCCATAGCCACCCGCGGAGCCCCCCCTGCCCCACGGAGCCCCCCCTGCCCCACGGCGACCCGCGCGCCCCCCTGCCCCGCGGAGCCCCCCCTGCCCCACGGAGCCCCCCCTGCCCCATAGCCACCCGCGGCGACCCACGGAGCCCCCCCTGCCCCATAGCCACCCGCGGCGCCCCCCCTGCCCCATAGCCACCCACGGCGACCCACGGAGCCCCCCCTGCCCCATAGCCACCCACGGCGACCCACGGAGCCCCCCCTGCCCCATAGCCACCCATGGCGACCCCCCAGCCCCATAGCCACCCGCGGCGCCCCCCCTGCCCCATAGCCACCCGCGGCGCCCCCCCTGCCCCGCGGAGCCCCCCCTGCCCCACGGAGCCCCCCCTGCCCCATAGCCACCCGCGGAGCCCCCCCTGCCCCATAGCCACCCACGGCGCCCCACGCGCCCCCCCTGCCCCATAGCCACCCGTGGCGCCCCACGGAGCCCCCCCTGCCCCGCGGAGCCCCCCCTGCCCCACGGCGCCCCCCCTGCCCCATAGCCACCCGCGGCGCCCCCCCTGCCCCACGGAGCCCCCCCTGCCCCATAGCCACCCGCGGCGCCCCCCCTGCCCCACGGAGCCCCCCCTGCCCCATAGCGACCCACGGAGCCCCCCCTGCCCCATAGCCACCCGCGGCGGGACCCACGGCCCCCTCCCCTGCCCCACGGCCCCCTCCCCTGCCCCACAACCCCCTCCCCTGCCCCACAACCCCCTCCCCTGCCCCACAACCCCCTCCCCTGCCCCACGGCCCCCTCCCCTGCCCCACAACCCCCTCCCCTGCCCCACAACCCCCTCCCCTGCCCCACGGCCCCCTCCCCTGCCCCACAGCCCCCTCCCCTGCCCCATAGCCCCCTCCCCTGCCCCACAACCCCCTCCCCTGCCCACAACCCCCTCCCCTGCCCCACGGCCCCTCCCCTGCCCCACAACCCCCTCCCCTGCCCCACAACCCCCTCCCCTGCCCCACAACCCCCTCCCCTGCCCCACAACCCCCTCCCCTGCCCCACAACCCCCTCCCCTGCCCCACGGCCCCCTCCCCTGCCCCACAACCCCCTCCCCTGCCCCACAACCCCCTCCCCTGCCCCACGGCCCCCTCCCCTGCCCCACAGCCCCCTCCCCTGCCCCATAGCCCCCTCCCCTGCCCCACGGTCCCCTCCCCTGCACCACAGTCCCCTCCCCTGCCCCACAGCCCCCTCCCCTGCCCCACAGTCCCCTCCCCTGCCCCATAGCAGCCCCATAGCCCCCTCCCCTGCCCCACAGTCCCCTCCCCTGCCCCACAGCCCCCTCCCCTGCCCCATAGCAGCCCCATAGCCCCCTCCCCTGCCCCACAGTCCCCTGCCCTGCCCCATAGCCCCCTCCCCTGCCCCACGGTCCCCTCCCCTGCCCCATAGCAGCCCCATAGCCCCCTCCCCTGCCCCACAGTCCCCTGCCCTGCCCCATAGCCCCCTCCCCTGCCCCACGGTCCCCTCCCCTGCCCCATAGCAGCCCCATAGCCCCCTCCCCTGCCCCACAGTCCCCTCCCCTGCCCCACAGCCCCCTCCCCTGCCCCATAGCAGCCCCATAGCCCCCTCCCCTGCCCCACAGCCCCCTCCCCTGCCCCATAGCAGCCCCATAGCCCCCTCCCCTGCCCCACGGTCCCCTCCCCTGCCCCATAGCAGCCCATAGCCCCCTCCCCTGCCCCACGGTCCCCTCCCCTGCCCCATAGCAGCCCCATAGCCCCCTCCCCTGCCCCACAGTCCCCTCCCCTGCCCCATAGCCCCCTCCCCTGCCCCACAGTCCCCTCCCCTGCCCCACAGTCCCCTCCCCTGCCCCATAGCCCCCTCCCCTGCCCCACAGTCCCCTCCCCTGCCCCACAGTCCCCTCCCCTGCCCCACAGTCCCCTCCCCTGCCCCACAGCCCCCTCCCCTGCCCCACAGCCCCCTCCCCTGCCCCATAGCAGCCCCATAGCCCCCTCCCCTGCCCCACAGCCCCCTCCCCTGCCCCATAGCAGCCCCACAGTCCCCTCCCCTGCCCCACAGTCCCCTCCCCTGCCCCACAGCCCCCTCCCCTGCCCCATAGCAGCCCCATAGCCCCCTCCCCTGCCCCACAGTCCCCTCCCCTGCCCCATAGCAGCCCCATAGCCCCCTCCCCTGCCCCACAGCCCCCTCCCCTGCCCCATAGCAGCCCCATAGCCCCCTCCCCTGCCCCACGGTCCCCTCCCCTGCCCCATAGCAGCCCCATAGCCCCCTCCCCTGCCCCACAGTCCCCTCCCCTGCCCCATAGCAGCCCCATAGCCCCCTCCCCTGCCCCACAGCCCCCTCCCCTGCCCCATAGCAGCCCCATAGCCCCCTCCCCTGCCCCACAGCCCCCTCCCCTGCCCCATAGCAGCCCCATAGCCCCCTCCCCTGCCCCACGGTCCCCTCCCCTGCCCCATAGCAGCCCCATAGCCCCCTCCCCTGCCCCACGGTCCCCTCCCCTGCCCCATAGCAGCCCCATAGCCCCCTCCCCTGCCCCACAGCCCCCCTCACCGGGCCGGCCGCGGGTCTCGTGCAGCACGAGGAGGTCGGTGACTGCGGCCGCCCGGCACGCGGCCACCAGGGCCCCCAGCTCCGAGTGACCCCGGTTCATGCGCCGAGCGCCGGGGATCAGCAGGCACAGCTCCTGCCCGACGGACCCGCCCTCCCAGTCACACCAGTTACCTCCCAGTCACCCCCAGGCCCCTCTCAGACCCCTCCCAGTCACCCCAGTCCCCTTGCAGTGACCCCCAGTTCCCTCTTGGCTCCCTCCC
>JAUNZM010000589.1:0-29255 GCA_033459285.1 Clamator glandarius
CCTAATACAGAAGTCTTATCGTGTGCAAGTGTATTATTAATGTTATTGTGAGAGGCAACATACGGCAAAGACTGAATAATGAAACTGTCACTGGACCTTTGCTTGACAAAACAGGGAAAACCTCTACCCGTGAATGCTCTGTGTTTGACTTCTTACTTGCAGACATCCAGCAGTGAGAATATCTGGGAGAGTGCATTCACTTGCTACTAAAACACCCTTAGTCTCATCTTCATCTTGGGTGCATGTCGGAGTCACACAGTAGGTCAAATCATTCAGTCAGACCACAAACTCTATTCTTTCTTAAGAGATTTCAAGAATACAGTGCCACGGAGAAACCCTGAAGGCACTCAGAAGTAAAGAACAGAAACGTTGGGCACAGAACTGAAAAACAGGCAAAATAAAAATCAAAAATATATATTTATATATCTTCCAAGTTTAGTTACCTTGGTGAAAATCTGCAGCAACTCCACGACATGTACAGAATTTCCTGGAACAGTTCAGATTAAAGTATGCCTGCCTGAAGGTAAACTGAACTACAGTAAACAAAGAGAGGAGAAACACTAACCTGTGCTGGCAGCAGATAGTTGGGGAGGAAGAATAAATTGGATCATGAGTTTTTCTTTCTTTCTTTTCACAAATATTAATCCTCTGGATTAATTGAGACCCACTTAGAAAAAGCCAATTATTGCAGAATCCAATTACTTATTTCATTTCCTGGTTTCCAAAGCATACACAGCTAATGCAACTGTGTTTCCTTGCCTGCTCAAAATGCCATATGATTTTTACCAAGAGGGCTGACAGATACCAGGCTCACAGGTACTGTGTTCCAACATGCATATGGAACTCAGTGTGTGGGTAGAGGAAAGAAATACAGACCCACTGAGGGAGAGATGGTTATACTTGAGCCTTTTACCATTTTGACAGGCACTAATAATTGCGCCTTTCGTATGTGTTTCCTGCCTGCCATGGTGCGGATACAGCTGTGTGTGGCTTAGTTGGATACGTAGTGCACTGAAATGACAGGATTGACATGAAATAGGTAGTGGAAAGGTGGTTGTTACACAAACAGATAATAGCTGAAGCGTAAAAGTGGGGCATAAGTTAAGTATGGCACAGTACTGGTACCTGTGGTACAGTCCAGGCAGTTGAACTGATCACAGGGCTTTATAGGTGTAATGACACAGAGTAGTGGCAGAAAGGGTCTGAAGGATACTTATATCATATAGCCTAATTTTATTATGTTGCCTAGAAATGGTGCTGAATTGCAGAAACAGCAGAGGGGAGAACTGTGATGAAGTAAGCTGCATCTCCCTCCTTCTGGGTTTTAGTACATTACAGCCTGAATCTGCTAAAATCTGTCTTGTGACCTTTCAGGGACTTTTTCTCAGCCTGAGTTTGTCAAAACATGGGACATTCCAGCAGCGTTTTTCCCCACTTTCATAGATGGCCGTTCACCCTTATAAGGGCTTAGGTATTTGTAAAGCACCAACAAAGATAATCTGCAACAACCTGGATTATTCCTCCACTTAGGATTGGAGCTGGATTGTGTTGTATGGGATAAATTCTAATCATTGTATAGTGAGGATAGGGCTGGTATTGATTCTGTATAATTTTCTTTTCACATTACCTGTACAACTTAAAGTAGCAGCTATAGCACTCTTGGATTTTCATTCATGTGATTTGGAAGGCAGGAACATTTTCTTTCTGTTTCAAAATACATTGTTTTAAGTTTTTTCTAATCTTCAGCCTTTTGAAAAGGCACATATACTGAATATTTTTCTCTAATTGTCTTAATGTTTGGGAATCAATATTAATCAAAATTTCACACTTTTCAGTGGTTCTTTTTGTGGCTTTGCAAAGGGGACACACAATTTTAGTGTCATGAGGGAAATCTTATGATACAATATCATCTGGACATGAAAGCATTTGAAGTCCAGATTTCAAATCCCATTGCAGCAGAATATTTACTTGTCAGACCTTGCTTGTTGTCAGTGTTGAAATGCATGTAATTTCCTGCAAGGGAGGGGTTTGGAATGTAAGGCCACAGCAATAATGAAGGAAATTTGTACAGTGGTTGGGTGGGAGTGGGAGTACTGTGCACTGTAATGTCAATGCAACGCCAGCATTAGTATTCAGATGAAATTTAGGCTTTCAAAGAGTCTGTCATGCAGTCCATTTGTCAAGATAAGGCATCTCTTTGTTCATGCACCCTGAAAGTGGCTCTGAAGTATTTCAGAGGGGAAGTTCAACTACATTTTTTGGTGCATAGCACTGTTTAGGCTTGGCATGGAGTGCCCCCTTCTCAAACAGAAGAGTTTTTGGTTGTTGGTCCCTGTCTACGCAGCTTCCTGCCTGTATATTCCAAAGATAACTGAGCATTCTGTTAATTGATTTTGGTTGAATGGTATGATTTAAAGCTTTTTTTAAGATTCTCTTAAAAAAAAAGACAAAGTAGAACATCATATAAAGTCGGAGTTTAATGGATGACACTTTGCCTGCTAGCATTAGTAGTTGTTGTTACATAGTTACAGCAGCAGATTTGAGGTGCTTAAGGCTCTGGGCCATGGTCTGGGTCCATGTTGTGCAAGGCAGTGTTAAGCCATGAACAAAAGAGGTTACAGTTCAATTCTGCAGTCTTTTCATGGTAACACGAATGGCCATGCTCTGGGACTGGGTTTTCCTTGGCATGGTGCTGTGCCTAAAGGAGGAAAACGATACGAGCTCAGCTAATGCAGTTATTCAATTTCCAGTACAATTGTATTACCATTGTGTAAGTGCATCAGAATGAATATTTTATAACGAACATGAGCAGAAAGCAGCGTGCTCACATCTGCCACAAAGGTAGCCTGGGCTGTAATACAACAAACAGCACAGGGTTGCTGGCAGGCAGGAGAGTAAAGGAAACGGGGAGAAAATTCTGGGTCAGCAGCAGTCTCAGACAGTGGTCGAAACACTGCATCGTGTTTTGTGGTGTCTAGATGGATTCTTTACTCACTTTCAGGCCTTTAGTTGGCATACTACATGTCAGGGAGACAGGGATGAGGCTGTGAAGTCACTTGATACTCTCTGCAATCCCCTGCTGCCTCCTTTTGATTCAGTGTCTTTGTGCATTAGCCTGCTCATGCAGAGAGGCCCAAGGCAAGCTTCAAAGGGAGCAGGAGGTAGAAAAAGACAGGCTTATGTCTCCTTGGACAGAATTCCTTCATAGCAATGGCCACATGGTTTCTTAAGAATTGTTTTACAGTAGGAAAATTGAGAATTTCCCCCAAACAAAAAAGATGCAGGATTGCAATGATTTTAACCAAGTACCTCAGCTGGAGCCCAGGGAGTTCTCATTTGGCCCCCACTGTATGGAGGGACTCTGCTAAGCATAGGGTGATGGTGAAAAATAACATTCTATGTTCAACAGGTAATTTCATCATGATGTACGGTCTTAGGTTCTCCTACACCATCACCAACTTGGAATGCATAACATACGCTTTCAGTCTGGTGAAAGCATAGCTCACAGAACCTTTTCTGATTACTAGGATAGTAAATGAAAACTAGAATACAGCCAGCTGCTAAAATTCATGTTTCTCTGGTGTGTTAATGTTCTTTGAAAATACCTTCAAGCTAGTATGGAAAGAATAACAAATGGACACAGTTCTATCCTTTTGAAAAATTTGATAAAAGCTTTTGACAGAAGTTTGTGAGTAAACTTCGAAACCACGGGGTGATAGATGAAGCCTTGTCATGGATTAAAAACAGACTAATGCATAGAAAAAGAAAATGGATATAGTAAATAAACTGTCCATTCTAGGCAGGCAGATGAGCTCATGATGCATTGTCGTGTGAGCTGAAACAATGCTGTATATATTCATAGATTACATAGCCAGTAGGCAAATATGCTAATGACATATATGGAAGTAAATGTAACCTGTCAGATAGGAAATTAGGTGACAAGGCACACTAAGCATTTCCATTAAATGAGTGCCTGTGGGTGAAAATCAGAGGAGCCCATGGGCAGGAAGGGATTGTGATGGGAGTCTGCTATAGACCACCCAGCCAAGAAGAAGCAGCTGATGAGCTCTTCTACAAACAACTGAGTGTAGTCTCAAAATCGCTACCTTTAGTCCTTGTGGGAGACTTCAATTTCCCAGATATAGGCTGGGAGTATAATACAGCAGAAAGGAAGCAGTCTCGGAGGTTCCTGGAGTGTGTGGAAGACAATTTCCTCACACAGCTGGTGAGCGAAACGACAAGGGATGGTGCCCTCCTGGACCTGCTGTTTGTGAACAGAGAAGGACTGGTGGGGGATGTGAAGGTTGGAGGACACTTGGGGCAAAGCGATCATGAGATGATAGAGTTCTCAGTGCAGGGTAAGATGAAGAAGGAGGTTAGCAGAACAGTCGCCCTCAACTTTCAGAGAGCAGACTTTGGGCTGTTCAGAAGGCTGGTCAGAAAAGTCCTATGGGAGGCGCTCCTTGAAGGCAAAGGTGTCCATGAGGGCTGGGCGCTCTTCAAGAAGGAACTCCTAGCAGCTCAGGAGAAAGCCGTCCCCAAGTTCTGGAAAAGTAGCCAGTGGGGTAAGAAACCAGCATGGTTGAGTAGGGAGGTCCTAAGAGACATCAATAGGAAGAGGAGGGTCTACGACCTCTGGAGGAAGGGGCAGGCATCCTGGGTGGACTATAGGGAGGAGGTGAGAATGTGCAGGGAAAAAGTCAGGAGGGCTAAGGCCCAACTAGAAATGCGACTGACCAAGACTGTGAAAGACAATAAAAAGTCTTTCTACAAATACATCAACAGCAAAAGGAGGGCTAGGGAGAATCTCCAGTCCCTAGTAGTTGCAGAGGGAGCAAGAGTAACAGGGGACGAAGACAAGGCTGAAGTGCTCAATGCCTACTTTGCCTCAGTCTTTAACAGCAAGGAAAATTGTTCCCTCTGTGCACAACCCCAGGGGTTGAAAGAGAAGTATGAGATTCCCAAGGTCCAAGAGGAGGTGGTTAGAGACTTGCTTGCCCAGCTAGACACCCACAAGTCTATGGGGCCGGATGGAGTCCACCCAAGAGTTTTGAGGGAACTGGCAGATGTGCTGGCCAAACCCCTTTCCATCATCTTCCAACAGTCCTGGATGACTGGGGAAGTTCCGCTGGACTGGAGGCTGGCTAATGTCGTACCCATCTATAAGAAGGGGCACAGGGAGGATCCGGGAAACTACAGGCCTGTCAGTCTGACCTCGGTACCAGGGAAAGTCATGGAGCGGGTGATCTTGAGTGTGATCAAGAAGCACTTGCAAGAGAACCAGGTGATCAGGCCCAGTCAACACGGGTTCATGAAAGGCAGGTCTTGCCAGAGTAACCTGATCACCTTCTATGACCAAGTGACTAGACTCTTGGACGAGGGAAAGGCTGTGGATGTGGTCTTCCTGGACTTCAGTAAAGCCTTTGATACAGTTTCTCACAGCATTCTGCTTCAGAAACTGTCGGCCTCTGGCCTGGACGGGCGCACACTCTCCTGGGTGAAAAACTGGTTGAATGACCGGGTCCAGACGGTGGTGGTAAACAGAGTTAAATCCAGCTGGAGGCCAGTGACAAGTGGGGTTCCCCAGGGCTCAGTCCTGGATCCAGTACTGTTTAATGTCTTTATCAATGACCTGGATGAAGGCATTGAGTCCTCCCTCAGCAAGTTTGCAGATGACACCAAGCTGGGTGGAAATGTCAATCTGCTGGAGGGTCGGGAGGCTCTGCAAAGGGATCTGAACAGGCTGGACTGCTGGGCTGAGACCAACGGCATGAGGTTTAACAAGGCCAAATGCCGGGTCCTGCACTTGGGGCACAACAACCCTGAGCAGAGGTACAAACTAGGAGAAACCTGGCTGGAAAGCTGCCAGGAGGAGAAGGACCTGGGAGTGTTGGTTGACAGCCGACTGAACATGAGCCAGCAATGTGCCCAGGTGGCCAAAAAGGCCAATGGCATCTTGGCTTGTATCAGAAATGGCTTGACCAGCAGGTCCAGGGAGGTTATTCTCCCTCTGTACTCGGCACTGGTGAGACCGCACCTCGAGTACTGTGTTCAGTTCTGGGCCCCTCACCACAAGAGGGATGCTGGGGCTCTGGAGCGAGTCCAGAGAAGAGCAGCAAAGCTGGTGAAGGGGCTGGAGAATAAATCTTACGAGGAGCGACTGAGAGAGCTGGGGTTGTTTAGCCTGGAGAAGAGGAGGCTGAGGGGAGACCTTATTACTCTCTAGAACTACCTGAAAGGAGGTTGTGGAGAGGAGGGTGCTGGCCTCTTCTCCCAAGTGACAGGGGACAGGATGAGAGGGAATGGCCTCAAGCTCCACCAGGGGAGATTTAGGCTTGAGATTAGGAAAAAATTCTTCACAGAAAGGGTGGTTAGGCATTGGAACAGTCTGCCCAGGGGGGTGGTTGAGTCACCGTCCCTGGAGGTGTTTAAGGTGAGGGTGGATGAGGTACTTAGGAGCATGATTTAGGGATTGGTGGGAATGGTTGAACTCGACGATCCAGTGGGTCTCTTCCAACCTGGTTATTCTGTGATTCTGTGAAAATTTTAACCTATTTTTAAGTAGTTGAGCAGTATAGAGAATTGCCTCTTCTCTAGTTTATATTTGTACATAAACCAAATCCTCAGAGAGAAGGACTCTTATGGATAAAGGGGCCAGTGGGATTTTTTGGGCCCTGAGATTGAGTCAGCATGTGCCTTATCTTCCTATAACTTGTCAAAACAGTGGTATTTGTCTGGTTAATTTGTTTTGCAAGTATTTAGATATGACCACACATACGCTGTGTCAACCCTCTTCAGGATCACATAAACCCTTGTGACCTGAGGCAATAAACTACAGGAACGTAGGGCAGGAGATGGCATCGGGGGGCAGAAATAAGTTAGCTGACCAATGGTTAAAATTCTTTCTATATTGATGTTCCAAGTTTAAAAGCTGGGCAATAGGTTTCTCTTTACTGATATGACAAGCTTATTGGCTGGCCAACACTGATAGAAGTTAGAAGTTAGAAGGCAACTATTTTCCTATAGGCATCAATGAGAACAGACTAAAGCCACAAATATTTCCGTGTAGGATTGGTGTCACAGCAGATTTAAAAAAGCTGGCATCTATATTCCAGGGAAGAATAGAACATCAAGATAAAGAGGACATAACACAGCCAGAAGTGACATAGAACAGCTAGAAACAAGATAAAAACAGAAAGTATTTCATCAAATAGACCTAAAGTAGACCATTTTCGTAGAAAATTGGCAAGTGCTTTTGAAACAGAGGAGCAACCACATAGTGTGAAATAAAAATATAAAAGGCTGATTAAAAATTAATAACATTTAAAATAAATAAATATTTCATTTAAAAGTATACATAATATGTCTATACTACTATATATATAAGTAAGAATATTCTGTGCCATTTAAAATGTGGCCGTCTTATGTAGTTGTTTATGGTTTCATTCAAACTGGGGGGAAGGGGAGGGAGCTATCCTAGATTTACTTGAAGTGGGATGATAATAGGGATGTCACTCCCAGGTATTCAGGAGACATTCTTCCTCTCCTTGCTGTGGGGCGTTCATAGTGTCACCTACAAGTTTCCCTCAAGGTTTCTGGCATGTGCTGCAGCTAAAGCCAGACTTTCAGACACAAAGC
The DNA here is from genome assembly GCA_033459285.1 of Clamator glandarius. Taxonomy (NCBI): domain Eukaryota; kingdom Metazoa; phylum Chordata; class Aves; order Cuculiformes; family Cuculidae; genus Clamator; species Clamator glandarius. Next base: position 7,639 of record JAUNZM010000589.1, read on the forward strand.
ACCTTTGGCCTCTGCCAGTGCAGCACTTGTTTTGTTTCTGGGATAAAACTTGGGTCTGCAGAAATGTTTATGAGCCCTTACTGACATAATGTGATCTATATTAATCTTATTTTTTCTGTTCCCGTTAACGATACTTTAAAATTCACTAGTCTGTAGAGAATAACTACACTTCTAAGTATTTCCAGTTTTCCAAATGCATAACTTAGAGTTTGTAATTAATAGAAGGGCACCTTTACCTTCAATGAAATATTTTTTTGGACCGCCCAAGATATAGATTATACTGAAAGACTGAACATCTTATAATTAACACTAATTTACATGCATATTAGTGCTCTGTGCTAGTGGAATCAGATCCATTCATCCATGTGTCTCAGAATCTTTTCTATTAAGAGATAATTGAGGTTTTTCTGTAATATGGATAGAAAGAAGGAGTGAAAAAAGGTATCTTTGTTCCATGTTTTTTACTTACGGTCCTGCAAATTGGTCAGTCTCTGTCATGAGTTGATACTGCAGCTGCTTCATTCGATGTTATCCGTGACCTCACATACAATCTTGACCCCCTAAGGTCATTCTTGCTATGGAAGATCTCTTGTACAGTGACAGATATAAAAACACAGGTAGGGTTGCGTTTGCCTAAGCCATTAGAGTGGGACCTAATTGCTTTCAGGAGCCCCATATGCAATGAGGCCAAGCTCAGTTCTCCCAGGAGCCCTTACAACAGAAATGAGAATGCTTCAGATGACTTACTGATCTGAAAAATCTATAGTCTATTGTTACTTTTTTTTTTTGCATCTCTTGGTGTAGTTTACCAGGAGTTTAATCTCCTGAGGGAACTCTGAAAGTTTTATTGACTTATCAAGCTCTTCTTGGTCATGATATCATATCTATCTGTCCTTTATAAATAGTTTCAGTTGTCACAGTGGTAGTGTAGGAAACAATTCTTCTGAAGAGCGGGAATGACTGTTATAAGTTTAATAGCTGTCTAAGCAGCAGAGGTTTTCCCTTCCCTTAGAAGCTTGGATTGATGTCATCCTGCATGGAGCAGACGCTTTGACATTGAACTTCCCTGATTATTTTGCCATATAAGAAGCTGCAGACCACTTTATTCACCAGCTGATCATTATTCTACTGTCTTTTCTTACTCTAATGAAGAGAAAAATGTGAAGAAAAATGATGAGAGATTTTCTTTTTCCAATTTTTTCTTCAATTTCAGAATTTAATGTTACCGAATTTTTGGCAGCCTACATCCTATCTCATTCCTTAGGCCAAGGACATTGAGTAGAACAGATTGCACTGGCAGGTGAATTACTATTATTTGTCATCAGTTACAGTCCTGTTGGGGACACTGAAATTTTCCTTTGGCTTCAGAAGAACCTTCTTTACTTTGAGTTTTAAAACCATATTTATTCTAGAATTCATTTCCTACAGTAGACTAATATTTTTTTAATCTCCTTATATTATGAAGTGGCTGGGCAATTGGTAAAAAGTTCACTAATTAGAAATAAATTACTAATAAACTCTATTAATTTTTTTCTCTTTCCTGTTGTGAAGTTTGTTTTGTTTAGTGATTTGTATATCAAAACTCCTTTAGAACATTCATTTAACTTTAAAATTGAATGCTTAGGATACTGTAGTGCAATATGACTTGCAACTTTTTATCTTCTTACATCAACCCATACATTTTTTACAAACCACATTACAATTTTCTGTTTATGAGGACTGCTTTGTGAATTTTCTAGTAAATAAAAGTCCTTTGTTTGCCTTTTTGACTACTTTTTGCCAGCGTCACTAAGTTGGGTAGCAAGTAATGGAAAACACTTTCTAGGTTTTATGCCAATGTGAAGTTATTTCACATCTCTGCTAATGTGGCTGAGAGATGTTTTGCCCTTCTCTGTGGCAGGAACTTATTATCTTGTCCTAACAAGAAGACTCTCATCACAAAGAAGGTGTTACTGTGCATTAGTGGATACACATCCATGAAAAGACAGTGTCCTCTGACAGAGGAGAGCTGTGCCATAACCAAGGCTGGCAGTGGGAATGGACCATCCAACCCTGTTCCATCTCACCATCAACTGAAGTTGCTTCAGGCAGCAGAGGTAAAAATTCTTCTCTAGTCAGTAGGTGTCTGGTGAAAATGACAGAAGAAAAAATAAGTTGTTAGAAGGAAAGTAGAATGTAAAATCAGATTATGGGGTTAACTACAGTAGCAAGAAAGGAGGTCAATAAGTGACACAGGGACCATGAAAACAATGCAGGTACCACCACAGTGAGTCCACCTTATGGAATGAAAGATCATGGCTGGCTGAACTTGGCCGAACTGGACTGGATACAGAGAGTGAAAAGTTAACAGATGACGATGTGAAACTTATCCGCTTGAATTTTTTGGGGGGGAAAAATGATGAGATGAAATGAAATAAACACATTGAGCATTCCTTAGGCAACAGCTGGAGAATCTAACTATTTCTGGTCTGCCTAGAGATTTTGAAAGCAGTCTTAATACTAGGATGCCAGGTCCTTTATGCAGCTTTGAAAAAAAATGCAAACAAGGAATTTATTTCTTCCAACCGTGATGTGTAAAACACAACTCTGACTTTTCACAATTCCCTCCCCTAAATTTTATCCTTTGCTTCATCCTCATTTGTATCTCATTTAACTTCTCCCCACACTCCCCCGGCCCAGTTCTCCACAACAGCAGCAGGAGCTGGGGCTCCCTTACCACCAAAAGTAAATTTATACATTTTGCATGGCTTCCAAATCTCTCACACATCAAGGCTTTCATCAAATGGAATTAAATCAACTTATTGGCTGAGGAAAACAGAACATTCACCCTCATCAGAGGCAAAGGGACCCCCTGAGTGAAGCCCAGACTTTTGCTGAATGAAGTGCAGGAAAATCCCATAAGCTCACTGAGTAAAATATGATGTTTACCTTAGGCTAGTTTCAGTTGCATGCCAGAGGACAGGATTCTGATGGGATATTCACAGTTCCAAGCCTGAGTCATTGGTGACCTCGCATTTAATTTTGACTGCTCCCATTATGTTGTTTAGCACTTCAGCAAGGAGATGAAAATATACTCAAATCCATCTTGTCCTAACTGATATGCACAACACATACAAGGTCAAAAACAGAGATCATATCAGTCAGTAATAGGTACAAATAAGATAAGCTGAAGATTTGGCCCGTAGCATTTTGGCTAATAACTTTTACTATATTCATATCCTAGAAATAACTACCACTCACTGAATGGCTTTAAAACATCTATAAAACTGAGGAATGCAGAAACCGCATTGATGGCTGCAATAAAAACATGTTCAGTGTCAGGTTATGAATCCAGTCATGCTAGTATCAAGCCAGAGTAATTCTGTTGATGTCATTGGAGTTACTTGGACATTACATTATCATGACACTCATCAAACCTTAAGCTTACAAGTGGCTCCACATCATTTTGAAGCCTTCATGGATTCCCTTTTGCTGTACCTGTTCTCTTTATGTCATGTTTGCTTGGTTTGGCTTAAGAAATAATTCAGGATTTATCCAAAGCCCTTGCTTATATTTTTGGTCTGAAGTCAGTTTTGGGTTTTTTCTGAAAACAAAAAAAATAGTAAACAACCTGTCATTCTTTTCTTTCTATTTTATAAGCTAGCAGCCAAGAGCTCCCATTCTTTGGATTTCTGAAGGGTTTTTAAAATTTTATCCTTTTAAGATTTAAGCGATTGGAAAGTGAACATTGTTTTGTCTGTTTTTTCTCCAGCGAGAAGAACCTGGGGGCTGTGCAAGGTAGTATTTGCAGACAGATTAAATTCTGGAGACCTGAAATACCGCGGCCTTGCAACTCCAGTAGCTGTCAGAAGTAATTCTGGCCAGACACATAGCAGCTTTGTTCTCAGCATAATTAAAGCAACCACTCAGAATTGTTTGTATATAAGGAAAAAAACAATAGGCATTGAGACTGTATTATTGAAAGCAGCTGCAGGAGAGGAAGTCCTGCAGCCAGGGGTTAGTAAATCCTGATCAGGGCATTTTAATAGTGTAATTCAAATTCTCATGATCCTTTTTGTGAAGCTGGAAGCTGTCTTCTATTTAGTCTGTCCCATTTTTCCCTCAAGTATTAAATCTGTGAAACCAAGTTTAGAAATATTGGAGGCCCCACTGTGATCCCACAGCTATCTGTGAGAATGCAACAGGTTGTATATACCATCTCTGTGACTTTGATTAGCTGAGCATTGTAAAAACAGCTGAAGGAGGCTATATCATGAATTAATTGTGGAAACTTTTGCCAGCTTCCGTGGGGTTGGATGTATGTATTTCAGTGGGCTGCAGATGCTCACAATGAAATCCTTTCTGCTTAGCTGGAGCACTGCTGCACCAACCAGACTTTCATGTTGCTTGCTCACACATAGGGAAAGCAGGGAGGAAGGAGGAGTGGGTCAGGTAACAACAGAACTGCAAATTTAGAGTGTAAGTAGGGAAAAGTGGATTGTCCTAGAGACCTTCATGTGGAGATATATGCCAATTAACTGCAGTGCCTTTGCTTTTCACAGACTGTACGGAGTCTGTGAACTCCTCACATGTTATTATTTCATTACTTGAAGCCTTCTCCAATGGCCATCTCCATTCTTCTTAAATCTAGTATTTGGCAGTCCACATGGAAAGGATGAGAAGCCATAAGGAAATGTGAGATGTCTCCATCTCCCTGGGATCTATATTGCAGAACTTTCTTCCAAGGAAACTTCAGGGCAACATAAAATGTCAGTTCCCAACTTCAGCAGAGCAATCACAGCACTTGTCAGAGCATTTCATCAAACAGTTGATGGATCTAGTCAGCCCCTCTGCACTAACGCCTCTTAATGACAAGAAAATAGGGTATCCTGGGTGAAAACACCGTGCTTTCTGAAGTTTTAGCTGTGTCCACGCTGCTAAATAAAAGATGATGGATGGATCCCTGGCCCAGAGAACAATGCTGACTCTTTTTTACCCCAACTGATATGGGCCACCCCTTTACTGCAGGTAAGACTTAGAGAAAACTTAGAGAAAAAGTTGTGGGTGTCCTGTCCCTGAAGGTGTTCAAGGCCAGTTGGATGGGGCCTTGGGCAGCCTGATCTAGTGGGATGTCCATGCCTATGGAATGGGGGGTTGGAACTAGATGATCTTTAAGGTCCTTTCCAACCCAAACTATTCTATGATTCTATAAAACAGCCAGAGAACTGAAAGTCAGAGCCAGGAAGTGAGTTAACAGCTACACAGTGAGGTTGCACCTGAAGGTTATGTCTGTCATGCTAAAGAGACAAGGTCAAGGTAGTAATCCTTTACCCACAGGACAAATGGCACAATCTGGCTTGCAACGATGCTGCATAGGGCTAGCTTCTTTTGGACTAAGTTAGCCACATCCGCACTACATAGCACATGGCTTTAGCTGTTTTCTAACTCCTGGGTGATGTTTATATAACCAAACACTTGATGATTTCTGTGTGTTTTTCAATTCAGAATGAAATCTTATTAATGTATATAAGGAGAAGATGGGAGGGTACAAAGAAGACAGAGACAAGCTTTTCTGAGAAAATCCACTTAAGCATAAGAAGCATCTTTTTACTGTAAGGGTGATTGAAGTCTGGAAGAAGTTGTCCAGAGAAGTTACAGAATCTCCCTTTTTGCACATGTTCAAAATTGGTCATGGTCCTGAGCAACCAGCCCTGGATGATTCTGCTCCAAGCAGGGTGCTGCACTAGATAATCTCCAGAGGTGCCTTCCAACCTCAACAGTTCTTTGATTCTGTGCCTGTAAAAGATAGCATACATCATCATCTCAGGGGAGAGATTTCTGGATATCCATGGGTAACTGAGGTTCAAAATTTGTGGTAGTTTCCAACTGAACAGTGACACGTCTCATGTTTAGGTTTAAAGCACAAAGCAGGGCAGGAAAAGAGGCAGGGGTATGTTAAGTGGGACTTAGTGGGTTTTATCTGCATATACCCCATTTTAAACAGGTCCTCTTCTAAGGTTAGGTCAGATTATGCCACTAGACTTTCTACTTGTTTGTATTTGGACCATTTTTAGATTAGAGAACTAACAAATTTGAAGATAGCAGAACTATTGCCAATGGTTGTGGCCTGCTCAGTTCCCCAGCCCGCTGTGTTAGATACCTGTACATGTTATGCCTGAGCTGCCTCACAGCTATTCCCATACCACCTTCATTTTCATACCCATACCTTCTTCAGGATTTCCGTGGCATCAAAATTTTTGTATCATGGGGTTTTTTGAGGGGGAGCCTAATCTCTTGGACAATGATTTTCTTCACCTGCCCTTACTCATATTACTTTATCCGTCTCTTCCAGAACTTTGTCTGTGGATGTTGTTATTGTATTTATGCATGTAGTTTTCCTTCCTCTCTTGTTTTCACCTCCTCCCAGGAAGCCATTCTGCAATTCCATTTTTTGGCAGCCTTTAATGAACTGGATTCTTGACATGCATTGTGTAAGCACACACGGTAGTGTAGAAGAAGCAGAGACAGGGACAGATGCTTCTGGCAATTTAGAATGGCTCTTCCAAGCTGGGCAGCTGTGTCATTTCTAAATGGACGTGATGTTTTAATGACTATCTAAACTAATGTGAAATCGAGTTATTGACTTCTGTTTCAGGACCTGATGATGCTTCCATACCTGCTTTGATGTTACATTTTCTCTGTGTTTTTTCCAGGCTCTGCAGATAAAAGAAAGTGATGATAGAGCTGGGAAGAGGAAAAGCTTGTTAAAATGGTCTTAAATCAAAAGCTAAGAAATTAACTATTACAATGCCAAAACTGCAACTGTCGCTAACAAAACTAAGTACACCTTTCCATTTGTCTAGTATTATGCAACTTAATCCATTTTATTATTCAGATGCCTTGTTTACAATGCTGAAATTTTAATGAAAACAATTTTAATTCCATCTCTTCTACTTTTTTGTCCTCAAGAGGGAATATGAGGCACTGAGTTCCCATTTTCCCTTTATGGCAAATGTCCCAAGGGCCAAGCAGGGGAGCTACAAAGCAGGAGCTTCCCCCACAGCTGAATTGGCAGGACTCAGCATAATCATTTAAGCATGAACCAGATTGTTTTTCTCTCCCATTTTGTAAATCCATAATACTTAAATCCATAGTTCTTCACTGTTGAATCACTGCCAGTGGTTTTCAAATAAAAACTCTTTATTAAATAAACAGGGATTAGATGACATGCATTAGGGTGCAGATGACCAGTGCTACTATAGTTTGCTTCTATCTGCAAAACACAGATTTGTAAGGGGATGCTGGACACATGAAAGAAAGGATTACCAGGCACAGATAGCAGTTCTCATTCATAATGGCAGAGCAAGGATGTAATAGTATTAATACATGAAGGGATCGATTTTGTACATGAGGAAAGTGAAACCCATCACATGGAGGTGCTGGAGAAAAAGTCACTGATATGAGAAACTGGAAATATTTTCCTACCTAGTTCATTGTCTGCTACTTTAGTGAAGACACTTGAGCTATTCCCATGTGAACTGGCATTTTAATTCATCTTTTGTAGCTGCCTTGAACCCAGCCAAGGAGAAGAAGAAGGAATGAAAGAATCTGTCCCACTCTTCAACAGCATTGTCTCCTTTTCTCCAAAGCAACAGGTGAAATTATTGAGGTATGATACTTCAGTGATGCCTTGGAAAGAAAAATCTCATGGGAGATGTTCTCATGTTGGATTCTTTATTAAATAAAACCTATGCATACTTATTTATTATACTCTCTTCAGACCCTTTTATAAAATCTATCTCTACTCAGGATCCTTACTGTAAATGCAGGGTCTGCAAGAATGGAGCAGAACAGGATAAGAACCTTCCATGTCCATTAACTTGAATTGGAAAGTGTGAGGATTAAGGTAGTACAAACACATGTATTTTCCAGTCACATAATCGGCCACTTTAAACAAATTATGAGGCTTTTCAAACTCAGAATGTGTAAAGGATTTATTCTGACTTGCTCATATCAAGATGACATGCTTGCTGTTCTGCTGCAGAAAAATACCTAGTGATTGGTTAATTCCAATGCAACTGTTACAGCTGCATGTTCAGGTGGTTTCATCTCTCTTGTTTGCATATAAATCATAAAGCCAGGTGCTGGTTTGCACTCAGGAAATGATCTGAGTTTTTGCAAAAAGGAGTGTTAAATCCACATTTTTCTCTGAAAATGCCACAGATAATTGATTTTTTTAGGAATTCTCACTGCAACAGTGAGCTCTCTGAACTGTGGCCAATGAGTGTTTCTTGACTACCTGGTTATTTGCCTTTGCTCATGGTTTGCTTTTTTGTTTGTTTCTTTGTTATTAGAAAGGAAGATACATATTGAATATTATTTCACATGAAGTCTTTGTTCCCACTAGTCCCTGAACTGTAAAATGGTGTCATGTACTGCTTTGTTCAGCTGACTAACTGCATCTACATCTATAAAATGGTTCAGTCTTCAGTGGCCAGAGGCTTATCTTATTATTTTCTTCCCTTTACATAACTCTTTAAATAAAACTCTGAAAATGTAGTTCATCGGTTATTGACTTTTTCTTTATAAACTGTTATCTTTCTAAATATAATTCATTTCTTCAAGGTTGAAATTCTGAGAGTAAATATTAGCTCAATTAATGGAAATTGTATGCATAAAATTTTAAACACAATGCTGGAAATCTTTCCTCCTCTTTGTTGCTAGATGCAGTCCCCACTTTGTACCTCAGGCTTGATGAAGAAGAATTTGGTCATAATGCAACTTACAGAACTATATATGTCTTTCAAGGTCTCTGGAGCAGGGAAAGGGAAGTACTACATTTATGACAACTTCAGTTTAATACTTTTCATTTTATACTTTCCGTTCATATAACCATGTCAATTGCATAATGGCATAAAGTAGCATTAAAACATTAAATCCAGCATAATCCAATTACTATTTCATGCTCTAAGGCATGTCTTATTCTTAGATAGGAGAAAATCACCAAGTATGATTATTTTATGGATTCACATGCATACCCAGTACTGTAAGTAAGCTATATTTTGATATTTGCTTTTGATTTCCATGTAGCTGTTACTGAGAGGCTGTCTCAGTTCTGTGACATGGAAGGATATAATAGTTTTAAAAGGTTATTTCATTAACAATGAAAGGGTTGTGCTTGTTACATTTAAGTTTGCCACTGTCTCAAAACAGAATTTGCAGGGTCAGTCTTCCTCTTTAGGGGAAATTTCTTCTGTCCCCACTTAGGGTGATACCCCCTGAGCAGCATCCGTACTCCCAGAGATGCGTAGATGTGTCTCCAAGGGAAGTTGTATTGCTTAAGCCCCCTTTCCAATGACAGCTCCATGTCAGGAAGAGCAAGCTGTGACAGTGATGGAAGCTTGGTTTGTTACTCATATCTATTGCCAACGTGCTTTTGAAAAATTCTCCTCAGATGTCAGATGAATTGGGCAAGATATGATTTTGTGTCACAACTGCAGGTGAGGAGAGTAAGTTGTAACTGGCACGGCAGCACAGCTTCTGAAGATGACATCTCCAATCGACTAGTTGTTTTTCAGATGCTCTGAAGTTCATTTTCTTTTCACATTAAGACTAGGAGAAGAATGTGGCTTTTGTTATTTTTCAGGCTCTGGATTTTCTTTTTTTTGCTTTTGCTTCTTGTTGAATGTTGTTCTTTCCATTGTGTTTTTCTCAGAGACTTGCAAGGGCTTCCCAGAAAAAGAGGTGTTCTCGTGCTGTATCTCCAGAGGGCTAGGATCAGCAGATTGTATAGTTGCAGTCTGAGCTAGTGAGCAGGAAGAGATTTTCCATCCATGTGTGAAGGCAACCAGAACAGGTAGAGCTGAATCTTAACACCAGTTACGGCTGTCTAGGTCAGGGTAGTGCAGTCACCGTGGAAACAAAACAGAAGTCCAAGAACATAGCACTGATACTTAAGGCTGGGTGGGTTATTATTTATTTTAACACTCATGTATCTATAGTCCCAAATTCCCTAAACTGGTTTTGCCTCCATTACAGAAGTACTGGAAAAATTGTTATCAAGACCAAAGGTCTAACCTTGAAAGTCATGAAGGCTGTCACTGTGAGGCACAGGTATCCAAGGCTCTGCACCTCTCCAGCAAGAAGGATCACAGGGTTTTCCCATTGCATCCAACACTGCAGGGGAGTTGCAGTCCATCAGGCTCCACATTCCAGCTTTTGACGAGGATACCCAGAAAGCACCATTATCTCCTCTCCAGAGTTAGCATTACCCACATTTTCCCTTCAAGTTATGCTGGGCATTTTCAGGTGGGCTTCCCTCCCTGCCTGGTCCTGCAGAGCTGGAAACAGTATTGAATCTGGGCAAATAGTGACACTGCCCTTCAAAGTTAATTTCCTGGATTAGGTGCATGTGTCCCTGTGTCAGGTTTTCCAAAAGTTGTGACTTTTTCTGACTGAGCACCGCCTCAGTCTCACAAATCTCATCCTTCTCTCTCCTTTTTGCTTCTGCACGTAACTATCTCCTCTGGCAGCACATGCAACACAAAAGGGAATTCAGAAAGGTGTATATGGACCTTACGCTGTGGCTGCTGGCAGATTTAGGAAGGTGAAAGAGATGCAGCCCTGCTGCCTTTCAGCCCTGTAAAGGGTGAGGATAAGGACAGTCGGAAGTGATTCAGGAACTGAGAGGCTGTGTGAAAGTTTCACCACACTATGGCAATATTCATACAGCATTATCAGGAATGCCCAAGTGGCTGATTAACTGCCAAATTCTGATGCTGTGCCCATGCATGAAGGTATGAGAAAAATACAATGAGGTCAACTAATTAAAATACTAACCTGGAGTTTCTCTACATGTATTTCCTTTTTTTATACTCTCTTCCTCTCATTTTTTTTCTCCTTTTCATAGCCTTCTTTGCCCTTCATTTTCCCTTTTTATTATTTATAAAATTTCCTTTTATCATTTTCTTCCCCTCTACCTTTTTGCATTTTTTCTTTTCTCCTAACACTTCCTTGGTCCATATTGCATTTCCCTTTTGTTAATCAGTCCTTCCCCAAATCCTGGCATCTCATGGGAACCATCATTCAAGGGCTTTAAAGACAGTTTTAAATTTTTTCCTCTCTTACTATTTTCTTATCTGTTTTGCAAGGATAGGGACTGTTAGTCTGACTGGCAGAGCATTCCTGCTGTGGCTGCTGTTGCTGGTGGAAGAACAAACTCGGTGAATGTCAATGAAGGGACCGTACCAAGGTCCAGCTGAATATTTGCAGTATTTCACACACAGGTTAGACACTTCACAGAAAAGATATTTCTATTCAGTCCTAATGTAATATTTGTGTATAAGGTGGGAATGATGATGGTGCAGGGGGTCCAGAAATGGAGAAGAATTAAGCAGAGTTTCCAAATAAGTTATCAAAAAAATACTCATTTAACTAAGGGGAGGAAAGTGCTATTGTCTCTTTCATAGCTATTAGAATTAGTGTGTTCCTGGAGTTGTTGGTTAGGATTTTCAGCTATAATAGGCCAGCTGTTATGTCATTTCTGGCACTAATTGCTGCACGACTTAAGTTAATCTTGCTTCTGAATAAGCTCAGCTCAGATTGGCAGCTCCGCTTTTGTCTCTCTGGCTGGCAGCAGAGAGGGCTTGGGAGCTGTCAGAATACCTCTATGGTCCAGCACTGTTTCTCCTGAGCTCACAACAGCTCTCCCATGGGATCAGAGGAGCCTTCCTTGGCAGAGCTGCTCTCAGATCATGAGGCTGAGATTAGGAAGAGCCACTACACAGCCCCAGGCAGCCCAGTCCTGAGGCTGCCTCCACAGCTGCATATGCTCAGGGGCAGAAGGAAAGAATAGGCAATTTTAAAATCAGGAATTACTGATTATATCTGGGAGCTCTCTGATGACATGTCCTTTTAGAATAATTCCTTGTCAAAAGCAAACTTACTGCTAATTGAGTTTATTCTCTTCTATTATGTTGAACTACAGGGCAGCTAAGTTAAATTGATGTCATTGGCTGTTACCCAAAGAATGAAATTATTTAGAATTAGAAAGTCTATTCTCCTCCCAAACAACTTCTTTTCAAATTCAAAGGTAAAGTTAAGTCATCCTTAATTCTGAAAAAGCCACCATGCTGCATCTGGAGGATGAGACCCTGCTCTGGATGTGACAGATGCCTGTCATACCTTCTGGGGAGCAATGCTTCCTAGTGTCAGGCTCCCAAAAGAAAGCACAAGGCTCACATCCCTCATGAACAGTCAGAGGCTTCACAGTGCTCAGGAAGTCAATAAAACTCAGAAGCATTTAATGGCTTTCAAACTCAGATTTAATTTCACTTTCAATCAAGTTGTGTCAAATTTAGCTAAAGATCAGGTGACAGGCAGTCAAGCTAAACTGCTGCTCTGTATCTCTTCGTTTGTCTTTCCTTCCAGTCCCAGATGAAGAGAATTATTTTTTTATTTTATTTTGCATAAAGTTAGAGCTGAGTATGCTCAAAAGAAAACATCTGCATTCCCCAAAGCTTTTGTTATGCAAGTAAGCAAACAACACCAAGTGAAATGCCATTGTGTGACATTTTGCGTCAGGCAGAAAATGCGTGTGTTTGTTTTTTTCCCAATGCATAGATTGATCTCTAAGTTATTTTCTAGCTTTTCCTGTGACTAGGAAAAACATGTTTGGGATGAAAGAGAAACTGGAAAGTCTTTGAGGTTTAGATTGACATGTATAAATCATATGTTTGAGTCTCCGTCAATCCCCCAAAATTATTTTCTCCCAGGCTGGATTGCTGGGCATTCCTGCTTGCTTTCTGATTTGGGTTTTTTTTCTTGCTTCTGCAATGTGGGCTGTAACCAACTTCCTAGGATTGTCTGAATATTTTTACTTAGCAAACTTAGTGGCTGTGCCCTTGATCATCTCTCTGATCTCTTCCTCTAGCACTGTGTTTTGTACCGTTTTCAGCCTCTCGTACTAAAAGCATTAAATAGAGAGTTGACAACCATTTTGTAGTTTATGGCTTGGTAAACATAGGAGATGGGTGTTCATTGGACTCCCTGAGGCAGAAATGTCCATAGTATGACTGCTGGTGGCTACCGGGCACTGATGTGACTGCTCTGCTCCTCCAGACTCTCACACAGTTTCTAAGAACCTTATAGAAAATTAATTTTAATGGTGACTTGAACAGTTGGACTCCAGACTCTTGCTGCCACTCTTGTAGCTACCATTTTAAACAAAAAGACATTATGTCTTTCTTAAGTCAAGTCAGGATTTAATCATAGCCCCTCTTACACCTTTTTTTGCTCCTGTCCCAGAGGACAGACTTTTACACACAACTAGTGATGGATTTAAACGTTTAAACATTTTTTTACCTCAGTTTGAAAGCCTGTTTTAATATGTGATTTCTCTTACTAGGTGCTTTCATATGCACCTTATTTATTTTCCTGCAAATTAAGTGTCTCAAGCTTTTAGCAACTTCCAGACTGTCCATCTCCCTAAGTGGAAGAGCGTAATCCTAGGGTTAAACAGAAACAGCTCTGTTCTCTTCTCTCATGTGATCATACATCATTTCAGTAGTTATTATTTCCTCTTGTCAAATGAAGCAATAGCAAAGCTATGAAATTTTGTTGCAGGTTTTCCAAAGAACAATTTCTCTCTCCTCTTCTTCCCTCCTTCTGCCTTTCCCTGTATATTTGATAGTGCGTCAGCTTCCTCTTGAAATGATCCCCAGTAGAGCACTTCAGCTGTTTCAGCTAGGGTTTTTTCTGAAGGTACTTTTTAAAAAACTAGATTCTACAGCAGAGTTTGTTTATAATGAAGAACAATAAAAAAAGAATCCTTCTGCCTTGGAGAGCTACTCTTGCTCACGCTAATGCATGTGATGAACTTTGTGCCTAGAATATCCCCAATGAATTCAGTCAGTAGTGTTGTGTACACACACAGAGTTAAACAAGTGTGTGTTTGTAAGGTGATGGCTTTAAATCTCACTAGAAGCTAAAAAGGCATATGTCTCAGTGCAGAAGAACTAAATCAAGGCAATTCACATTCATTGTCTTTTTTGTGTGTGTGTATCTGTGTTTCTAAAGTGGCTGTTATTTAACAACACGTATAATGAAGAGAACAGTGATGATCTTCCAAAGAACGTCTTCACTCCACTCCAGTACTTGTCATCACTTTGTTCTAGGCAGAATATTCAGGAAACTTGCAGCCTGGGCAATTTCCCAGTGATGCAGAGTGAATGTTTGATAAGATAGAAGGCACCCAAGGGCTATAGGATTCAATCCTAGTACAGTTTATGGATTAATAAGTGATAGAACCAAAACCCCTCCAGAGTTAGTTTCTTGCTGCTATTGCAGGATCAAATTTGGTTTTAGTCTGCTCCAGTGTTTCTTTTTTATGTAATTGTCTAAGAAATAACAGAACAATAGTCTTTTGAGTTGACAGCATATTTTTTATGGGTTTGAAAATAAGGACCAGATAAGAACTGTATCAGGATTAATGACCAGCCTGCAGTGCAGAGATCTTGGTTTGTTTCTGCCATTGATACTTCGGCTCTTCACTGAATGGAGCTGTTTGCAGCATGCAAGTGGAGCAAGAGGGGCCTGTCTTGGTAGCCCAAATCTTCACATAAATCAATGGGAATCCTAGCATAGAGAAGATATTTTAAATGAAGTTCACAGTTTTTCAGACTTTTTGTACAAAGCTTCATGGTGAAGTAAGCAATGACTTAGGACACAACAGGCTATTCACAATATCACAGGGTTTTCCTGGGGGCATTGCTAGTACCAATGCACTATACCAATCCAAAACAGCTGAAAAAAAAAGGATGCTTGGAAAGATGGGAAGTCTGTAAGCAGGATTTTTTCCAAGTGCTGACTGTAGTGAAAGAGAAATTATGCCTCTCAGAGCTTTTGTTTCAGACTCTAAGCAGCTTTTGGTATTCATCATCATTTTCAGTTGCTGTTTTTTAAGATGCATCTGTAAACAAAGCACTCAGAAAATGTCTTTTTCAAGAGTGGACTGGAAAAGGGTGGAAAACTTTATGATTGCTGATATTAGTGAGTGGGATAGTTCATCACATTGGTGATGACAGTCTAAGTACATCCTTTCTATCAATCAATATTTGTGGCAAAAGAGTTTGGAGTTTGTGAATCAAACGGGGTAATCAAAATGGTCAGACTGACTATCAAATTTGCCTCCTCCTTTGCTCCACCTTTCATAGGTATAACAAGACAGTTTGACCTTTCCCAGAATCCGGCAGGTCAGCTAAACTGAAGCACTAAACTGAAACTAAATTATTAAGGTGTCATTAGTGTCATTGGTATAATTCTGGAATCTGAAGTCATGTTTAGCTCTTACAACACATATTGTGTGTGGCAAATTTGAAGCAAGTATCATGGCACTGTCTTGAGAGCTTTGGGGGTGCACGTGCATCCCAGGAATTTTGATTGCCGAATGTTTGAAATTGACTTAAAGGTTTGAGGGAAGCTTCTGTACTGCCTTCAACACCTGCAGCTGCAGTGGATGCGAGCATTTTGCCCAGATGACATCTGGGTATTAACTTGTCATTTCTACATGTTTAGGCTAGACTTTCAAACAACTTTTTGGACCTGCAATCCTTTCCAGCAGCACCTATGTGTAGTCTCCCCTCTACAGCATGAGAATGTTTGTGAAAGAGAAAAATTACTGAGGACTGGGTTAATGACCCCACCTTTTTGAGTGTCATTCAAACTTTACCATATACTTTTCCCAGTTTCTCATTCTTATTTATGCTGTGCACCATATACTTAGCATATCTTGACAGATTTTGCAGTGTTTTCAACATGAACAAATAAAACACATACAAAGAACTAGCATATTGAATTTTTACTGATGTGATAGATTTTGGGCTTTGGTTTTCATTAATGCTGTGATTTGAGCTTTGGCTTGGCACCTGGGCTTTGGCCTGCAGAAGCTGCTGGCAAGTCATTGTGGTGTCCACGGCCAGAGATGAGTTTCCTGTGAAACACAATTGCCAATAGTGGTGCCAAGGTGCTGGGGAGGAGTCTACCTGCAGATTTCTCCTCTGCCGCTCTACCCTTGGGAAGCAGCCTCTGTTGATTTAGAGGAAATGTTTTTAGCAGCTGTTGTTTGGCTTATACATGAGCCCTTCCCTCCAAAAGTGAAAAACAGAAAAAATCTTGCAGTTCTCTTTCAGTCAGAGCTCCAAGGTACACCTCCTTCTGCTCTTTCTCCTTAGAAAATAGAGTTGAATATTAGCCAAGTGCTGGCATGATTTCACCACAGCTACTCTCAGCTGGTGCTGATGTCAGGTATGGGAAGGGCTAAGGAAGCTCCAGCTTTTCTCTGGTTATCTTTCTTTTATTTCTGCAAGATGGGATCAAGAGTTAATATTAGATGAGCAGTTAGGAGCGGATTTTCAACTGCACCTCAGTGATGATTCATCCCCCATTCAGATTGCATAACAGACTGATGGGGCTGGGAGGCTCCTTACCGAACTTAAGGACCCACACATTTCAGAATAGGGGCTATGGGATGGCTGTAACCTAAAATACTGACTTAAATATTCTGAAGACTCCAAAATAACTATATTTTTTTTAAAAAATATATGAATTGGAGATAAAATCTGGGCTCCAAATCAAGCTTAATGTTTGATGTAAGCATAGCCATGTACAGGATGTAAATTGAGGTCTGTGCAAGGTACAGGGTATTATGTTAGCCCAATGTATTTTCTGCCCTGATCTTAATCTGAATTATGATTTTTATGATGCAAGTGAGAAGACAAGTTTTCTAAATCAATAATCTTTAAAATGCACTATTTGTTAAGATCCAGATAATTCTGCAAACATATTATCAAAAATTTAGATAAGATCTGTTTTACTACTGACATTAAGATCATTCTTATTTATTTCAACACAAGTATTTCAATTTGGGAAGAAGTAAATTTCTGTGTCACAGGCTCCATTATGAAAAAGAAACTGCGTGGATATACCAGAAAAAGAAACTCCACTGTTGTCATGGTGACAGCAATTAGCAGCAGTTAAAACAGCAAACAATGGATTGAATGGTTTGGTCTAATAGTGACTTAATTACTTATCAGTCTAGTTTGTCTGTCAGCTTTCAATACACAGGAATAATGCAGTGCACTTTTCCCACTACATGATGCTTTCACTTAGCATTTTGAGTCTATTACAAGCAGAATTGCAGTAGCATCATTACCATAAATATTTTTTTTATTCTTTACATGGTGGGAAGACCAAGGTAAACACTATCTACCAGGCCCATTTGAACACCTCCTGTCACACAGCAGAGAGCCCGCTAGACAGAAAGGAGCAGACTGTGCTCATTGTACTGTGATAGTAAAAATGAATTCCACTGTAATTGTGTCATCTCCCTTAAAATGGTTGTTTTCTAAGCCTCACTAAATTAAAGTAAAATGTTAATACCTCACACCTCTTGAAGTTAGTGAGTAGCCTTACACAGCCTCTTCTCTATGTTTCATTTGACTTTTCTGGAAGCCCAGAAAGACTTTACTGTTCAAGTCCAGGTCCATGTCATATTATTTGATATTTGATGTAAATTTGAGATTGTATTATTGTATGAGACTGTGAACTGTGCTCAGCTACACCATCCAAAAATATTCCAGTTGTGGTTTAAGAAACACAACCAATAGTTAGTAGTCCAGACTGTTGGGTTTTCACATCCTTTGCCCCTTATGGAGTAAAAATTATCATGTGCTCGAAGGCGATTTGGCATTTTAGAAATCCAGGTTACAGAAGTGAAGGACAAGCAGGATTTGTTGAAAAGGGTGTGTAGCAAAATGTTCCGAAGTTGTCTGACCTAAAAAACTCTGTGCCAAGGAGTACTTGTAAGCAGTCTACAGAAAAGCAGGTTACCCAGGCTGTGGTGGTTGTTGGGGATGCAGAACTACAGACCTTCCCTCCCACAGCAAGCTGAAAGCCCTGTGAGCCTGGCTGCTGTGCAAGAAACTAGAATAGGTGAGGAATCCAGAAGGACACTTGGACAACAGGTAGAACTGCATGGTTACTGACTGTGGCCTTTTCGGCACTATAATATGGCTGCAAATTAGTTAGTTATTTCTGTTATGGCAAACATTTAAAATGCTGCTTTCAAATGCTTAACTTTCTGCTCAAGGAGACAAATTTGCAGTGTATGCATGCAATCCATTCCACAATGTTTTCAGAGCCTTAAGAAAGAGATCATACTCACTTTCCCAGTGTATCCATCGCATAATTCCTTTTGAGATTTAACATTACGAAACAACAGAAATCACCTCCTTTGCCATATACTGATGTCTTTGTTATTGTTACGATGATGAAGCCACTCTTGTATTATTGAAATAAGTAGGATTTCTGCCACTTGCAGTAATGGAAAGAGGACTGGCACTTGTATTTCCACTTTGGTTAAGGAGCAGTTCCAAATCATAATGCGCAACTGATTTTTTTTAGCATGGCTTTACCTCTGTTAAGGTGGCTTTCACCTTTATACAGAAGGAACATGTTCTGTGTTAATAAAATCTTGCCTATCCTGAGCTGCTGGAATATAAGATGGATGAGGGATAAAAAGCAGCTTTTTTATATTAATTTACATAAGTCATTTATTTCCTCCAAATGCAAAGGTAAAGACATCACATTTTTCTCTCCTATTAGGAGCCAGATACTCAAGTCAGTAAAGTTACATTACTGAAATATCTGATCACACACTTCATCCCAGTGGGAAAAAAAGGGTTCCTGGAGTGAAGAACATCAAACAGCTTTCCTTGGTGTTAATACCAATTTGTGAAAATTAACTTCACTTTAATCTGTAATCTTATAGTCGTGTGGCAATTGAACAGAGAAAGTGAGGGGAACCTAAGGGACATAAACCTGTCTAGTCCTCTAATTTACACTGTCTGAGAAAATATTCTGCATCATAGCAAATAGTATAATTCTTAAAGTTTACAAGGTAAAAGAATATCTTAGGGGAAAAAAGAAGCCCAAATAAAAAGTCCAGGAGAGTTTCTTACTGCATAAGGTTCTGTCTTTATGGTAAAATTCAATGAGATGGGGAGCAAGAAAAAAACAAATGCTTATATCAGATCATATCAGTGTATTTACATTGTACTGTTGTGCCACTTAATATCTGCACAACATTGCAGTCACATCATAATATAGTTTCCTTACCCCATAAAATAAATCATTTTTCTGTACAGCCTTGGTTATTTCTGCATAACAGAGTATTGTCAGATAGGTATATCATCACTACCTGCTAGTTCTCCTGAATTCTGTTTTTCCTAAGTATCAATCAGGTTTACATTCCAATATTTTTTTTTAACTCTTTTAGAGTGAAATGGCAGTGTGGTCATCAAATTACATTCTCTAGAAGAAGCAATATTAAAGGCATAACTAGCAACCTGTTCCAGTGGAAAGCAGGGTACAATGAGGTCTGGTATGACAGCATCACGAACACTATAATGCCACATAAATTGAAAATAATCAAAAAAACCTGACTGCTAATAATTATAAGGGATGGTGTGAAGAACTAAAGTCAGGGTCACTATAGCATAACATGAATTAGAACTAGGATAAGGTTTTATAAATGCATAAAAAGCACAAGAAAAATATCAAAAGAATGAAGAGCAAATAACTGGTTGCAGGGAAAGTTACATTTTCCTTTAGTCTTAAAAAAAAGTTAATAGTAGTTATCAGCAAGTTAGAAGAGTTTTAGGGAGAAGACAGAAATTTGGACTGTATAGGGAAAATAATACCTTGAAGAATATTTATATATATTAGGTTATGCAAATTGTCAGGAAATCATGGAATTAATCTTAAACTACCATGAGCTAACAGATTAATTTTAAGATCTCCAGCAAGTGAAGAAAAGCAAATATAATACTTGTTTCCAAAAGAGAGAGAAAGGACATCAAAAGGAAGCCAGTCTAACTTAGTTTTTGGCAAGAACAATAGAATAATTAATTTAAATAACCAAATTTAGGTAGAGTAAATTATTTAAACCCACAGAATACTAGTGTAATGGAAAACAGCCAACAAGTATTTGTTAGGAGCAAGCCAATCTGTTTTCTGTCTTTGATGGGGTAATCATCCCAGTAGACAGGGTGGAAGGAGAAGACATGATATATTTTGACTCTCATGTCATTGTTGCAAGTATAATGAGTAAACAGAGCTAAGAATATGGAAAAACAACCATTCTCAAAGTTAATAAGTGGTTCACTCTCCAGTCAGGGCACATTTCAAAGGAGATGTGCTTGGGGCCCACCCTATATCTGTTTCTATGCAAAATTTTAATTAACAATTTTGATGGCAGGCTAGAAAGCATACTTAACAATTTGTGAACATCTCCTATGTAGGAAGAGTTGGGATTGTTTTGGAAATGGAATTTGACACCCAAATGATGGAGAGTTGTCTGAATCAACAAGAAAAGATACAGAAACCATAAAGAGGGACATATCATGCTTGAGAAGGAAATGTTCAGTGAACAAAGTCAGAATATTGGCCAGGCAAAATGGACCACAGGCCAAATATGTGCAAATAGTGTTGTGCTGTTACAGAAGCAGGCAAATACAGGTCTGGGGTATGGTGGCAAAAGAGTTTGCTGGATTGCAGAAAAATGAGTCACCCTCCTATATTTGGTGCTTTTGATATGCTAGGCAGAATATCATATGTGGTTTTGGGTACCATGACTTATCCTTATAATGGTTACAATAAATATGGAGACATTTTAAATAACTGATGTTAAAAAAATTAAAGACTGAAGGAAACTTTATAATTGTCCTCAAATACATAAATTATTTTTACAGAAAGTTGATCTTTATTTGACATGGGACGAAAAAAAATATTGTTTTACCCTGTGGAAAGATGATTTACTTCAGATATTAAAAGGCTTTTAAGACTAGGTTAGACTAATTTGGGTCACATTTGGGTCAAGTGTTTAAATTCTGCCTTGGAACTGGAAAATGAACAACCTGTATTTTTCCGCATTTATTTTAGTGTAAAGGCACCTGGCTTTTTTGAGGAAAATCCATTGACTTTCCTCCCTGCTGGAAGTCAAAGCTGCAAAACAGTAATGAAGTCTCAATATTGCAAGAGGTCTCAGAGACAGAGGAGAAATGTCACCCTTGTTGAAATTTCTAGTTTTGATGAAGTGACTCACAGAGTACATCTGCTTCTTCTGAGACATCTGCAAACCCCGCTTTCAGCTTAGGTCTCACCTCTGATAGTGTTTTATTTAAAGCAAATAATACAGTTATTTCTAAGGCAGTAATCGCAGGTTCTTAGAGATGGGAAGAAGATCTATAGGGCCATCCAGCTGTATGGTTATCACCTGCAGGCTCTACCTTTTTTCTACGTGGTTGCTTTCATGCGGTTTGTCAGCTGACGGCATGTCTGTTAGTGCAATTCTCACCAACAGTGAGGAGCCTGATTTCTGTCTCACCTAATTAAATCAGAAGCTTTGTGTTCCTTGCATTGATATTTTCATGCAAGTTATAATTGATCATCAAAAATAGTCTAAGTTTATTTCCAGTAGATGATACATAGTCATCTCTGGATGAGGTCAGGTCAGAAAACTTGCTTCTCTCTTCCTATTTTTTCTTAGAAAAATGAGCATTACAACAAAACGAGCTCTGCCC